>OV743448.1:16503213-16508213 GCA_928269145.1 Agriphila tristella | reverse complement strand
CGGGTTCCTAGCCTTAGTAGCGCCGGAGATACGGCCCTCCAAAGTTCGTGGCGGCCATCTTGGACGCCATTTTGAAAAAGTTTGCAGGACCGTGGCTCCCAAACTATTGGGGCTAGAGTGACGGGGATTTCTCTGGCTGGTCTCCCCGGACCCACTCTACCACCCTAGTGGGGTCGTGCCACCCTAGGGTGACTTTGGAAATTAGTTTCCAAAAACCCCACCGGGAGGTCGGGCTTGGTGAGGCGAACCAGAGAATACCACATACCCGGGTATTTGGGCCAGTAGTTTTCGAGATATTTGCGTTTATCCGGTTTTTATCCGGTTTCTCCGGTAATTTCCGGTGCCGATTTCTCGGAAACTATTGGTCGTAAAGGGACGTGCGAGGTATCGGGTTGTAGGGCTCAACGAGGGCTACAATCGCCCCTTAGGACTAAAGGTGATCGGAGCCGCCATTTTGGCCGCCATCTTGTTTTTTCGTAAAATTTTCATATCTTTGCGGGGAAAAATTCTAAAAATACGCGGATTTCACAGGAGGGTGTATTTTGCCACCCTCTAGGACGATTAATAATATTTTGACATATAGAGTCGATTTCGCGACTCTACATATAAAAAAGTTGAAATTTGCCTCTTTGCAAAAAACGTAGGTAAACTACCTAAAATAAAAATTCTTTTCGACCTTTTTTATATCTTCTAGTGACCGCGCAGGCCGCTGACGCGTTAAACCTGACTTATATATTTTTATATAAAAATTGTTTATTCTTTTTACAACTTTTACAAATTTCAAATTATTTTAACATATTTATTATATTCTGACGCCTACCTCTGACGAAGAATAGCACCATGTTCCATTCTCCAACATCATCCAAGCCAAAAAGGTCACCCCAGAAGACACTTACATCAGTAAGTGCGAAAGTGAATGATATTAATGCTAGATCGAGAACCAGTCCGGAAGGTACCTCAACCCCGCTTGCAGGATTGGAAAGAGCCGACTCCAAATATCTAGGAATGGGTCAACCGAGCCCCTCGCCATCTGCTACCGGCACAAACACCACTTTTACCAAGAAAAGTGTGGAAAATCCGAAAACATCTGCTCCGGTAAAACGTGGCATGACAACGAAACCTGTCATTACACCAGGCAAGGTAAAGGGGGATGAGGACGCAGACACCATCATAAAGAGCGTCAAAAGCTTCTTGGAGAGCATTCCTTCAAAGAATGCAGAGTATCCACAGCTGCGTAAAGACATCAAATCCTTCTTGGAGAAGGGAGCAAGCAATGCCCTGGCACAACTTACAGTACTGCAAGAGAGATTGAGTGGGCTGGAAAATAGAACAGAAGGAAACGAGACCCAAAACACCAAACCCCCCCAACAGAAGGACGCGCAGGGGCTTGAAGATCTGTGCCGCTGTGTAAAAGATCTGCAGGACACAGTTGATGGTCACTTCCAAGGCCTAAATTCTACCTTAGAGAAGCGGATCTGCAAGCCTATGCTCGAGAAGATGGGAGGAGTATCAGAAAAGGTGAACTTAGTCGCGGAGGAAATCAAAAAAGTAAGCGCAACAATTACGGAAAAGTCGTACGCAAGTGTAACAGCTTCCACCTCAGCCCCCACCAGCAGAAATAAACCATCGGGTGTCGGTGCCGGGAATACCTTACACTCGGTGGTAATAACATCCACAAAAGAAGACGAAACAGGTGA
The DNA here is from genome assembly GCA_928269145.1 of Agriphila tristella. Taxonomy (NCBI): domain Eukaryota; kingdom Metazoa; phylum Arthropoda; class Insecta; order Lepidoptera; family Crambidae; genus Agriphila; species Agriphila tristella. The sequence goes on along the minus strand of OV743448.1, from coordinate 16,506,516 downwards.
GGAAGTCTTGAACAACCTCCGCAAGACACTGGATTTGAAAGAAGGATGGGTGAAAGTGGAAAAAGTAAGAAAAGCTAAGGATAGGAAGGTGATCATAAGCTGTAAGACAGTAGAAGAAAGAAAGAAAGTGAAAGACAGAATAGAGAAAAATGGAAAAGACCTTATTTGCGAGGAGATGAAAAACAAAGACCCGCTCCTAATACTAAAAGACGTCTTAAAAATACACGAAAATGAAGACCTCCTATACATGATCCGTAACCAAAATAAGGAAATATTCCAAGGCATAGAAAAAGAAGAAAACAGAATTGTGATCAAGTACAAAAGGAAGGCAAGGAATCCACATGTGCATCACGTGGTAGTTGCTACTTCCCCAATTTTATGGAAGAGAGTGACCGAGTCTGGTGCATTGCATGTGGAGTTCCAGAAAGTGCGGGTAGAAGATCAATCCCCCTTGGTGCAGTGCACCAAGTGCCTTGCGTACGGACACAGCAAAGGTTTTTGTAAGGAATCAGAAGATCTGTGCGTGCACTGTGGAGGCCCTCACCTGAAGGTTGAATGCGAAGCCTGGAAAAATCAAGCACTTCCATCTTGCAAGAATTGTACCAGAGATGGTATGGATCAGATAGAACGGCCGCATAACGCCTTCAGTAATGATTGCCCTGTGCGTAAAAAATGGGATAGATTAGCAAGAAAAACCATACAGTATTGCTAAGGGCACCCCAGCGGAAACTCCCTTATACCGGTTGCTACAAGCGAACTTACAGAGAAAGAAATTGGCAACGAACGAGCTCCTTCTCGGAGCAGCAGAAAGAAAAGTCATGGCAGCCCTCATCCAAGAGCCGTATGTTGGCAGTGTTGGAAGTATGAGGACACATAGCGGAGTCAGGATCTTCCAGAGCGATGGTGTGGGAACGGTTAAAGCGGCCATAGCGGTCTTAGATCCGGACCTTAATGTGGAACAGTATCCGGATTTGACCACCAAAAACATCGTGGTGATAACCGTCCACACCGAAGCCTGGAGGGTCACGCTTGTGTCCTTTTACTTCGAGCCTGACCAACCAATTATTCCGTATATTGAGCATTTAAAACGGATCTTGGTCAAGATCGGAGCCAAAAAAGTTATCATCGGGGGCGATGCCAACGCCAAGAGCAACTGGTGGGGCAGTCCCGAAGAAGATCACAGGGGGGAAGAGATGGTGGGCCTCATACACGAAAGCGATCTCAATATTATCAACACAGGGAATATCCCTACCTTTGATACCATCCGAGGTAACAAAAGATACTCTAGTTATGTAGATATCACCGTGTGCACTTCCGATCTCTTTGATTTGATTGAAGACTGGAAAGTGGACGAAGGACTTACCAGCTCGGACCACAACGGCATGTCGTTTAAAGTTAAATTGCAAAAGTCTAAAGGTGTAAAAATTTCCAGAACTACTAGAAAGTACAATACCAAAAAAGCCAATTGGACTGATTTTAATGATAAACTCACCCAATTAAAAGCTGAAAATAACTTAAATTTGGAAGAAATAGTAAAAATTCAAAATCAAACTGAAATAGACCAGATCATAGATAAATACAATAATTCAATAGCACAAGCATGTAAAAGTTCAATACCTTTGAAGATAAACAAAGAAACACTTACCATGCCGTGGTGGTCCAATGAGCTGGCTAAGATGAAGAGTGAGGTCACCACATTCAAGCGTAGGATAAGGAATGCTGCACCGGTTCGGAGGTCAAAGGTGGTGGAGGAATACCTGCAAAAGAAGGAGCAATACGAGCAAGCTGCAAAAACCGCGCAGACAGAGAGCTGGAAAGGGTTCTGCGGGAAGCAAGATAGGGAAGGAATGTGGGAGGGTATATACAGGGTCATTGGTAGGACTACGAGGAGGGAAGAAGATGTGCCATTGGAAGACAACGGGAAGACTCTGAACGCTAAGGAGTCGGTGGAGCTCCTGGCCAGGACTTTCTATCCAAATGACAACATAGAAGGAGAAAATGAAGAACACCGCCAAACGAGAAGAAGAGCAGAAACAGTAAATGAAGAGAAGCAAGGTGATCCTTGCGACCCACCATTTACTCTAACCGAGCTTGAACGTGCAGCAGCATCGTTCAACCCAAAGAAGGCTCCCGGGGCGGAGGGCTTTACTGCTGATATTTGCCTTCGCGCAATAAAGGCTGAGCCGGAGCTGTTTCTGGCCCTGTTAAATAAGTGCCTGGAACTTGGTCACTTCCCCAACGCGTGGAAGAACGCTACAGTGGTGATTCTCAGGAAGCCGGGTAAAGACAGCTACAGGAACCCAAAATCCTACAGACCGATTGGTTTACTTCCCATATTAGGCAAGATCTACGAAAAGATGATAGTGGCAAGACTTAAATATCACCTCCTGCCCAGGATGAGCCAGAACCAATATGGCTTTATGCCACAAAAAAGCACCGAAGACTCCCTCTATACCCTAATGAAACACATCCGCACAAACTTAGACAACAAAAAGATCATTGCAATAGTGTCCCTGGATATAGAGGGAGCCTTCGATAGCGCATGGTGGCCAGCAATCAAGCTCAGACTGGCAGAAGAGGGTTGCCCGATCAACATTAGGAAGATCATGGAGAGCTACCTGTCGGACAGGACGGTCTCGGTCCGATATGGCGGGGAAGAGCTCAGGACAGGCACGGAAAAGGGGTGCGTCCAGGGCTCTATAGCTGGCCCGATTCTTTGGAACTTGTTATTAGACCCGCTCCTGAAAAGTCTGCATGAAAGAGGCGAATATTGTCAGGCGTTCGCAGATGATGTGGTGCTCGTCTTCGTCGGAGATACAGCGTCAGAGATTCAGGTACGGGCAAATGTCACCCTTGAACATGTTCGGGGGTGGGGTGTCAGGAACAAGCTTAAATTCGCGCCACACAAAACGAACGCTATGCTGGTAACCAGGAAGCTTAAACATGACACCCCACACCTGACCATGGGCGGGGTCGATATTGCTATGTCCCGAAAAATCAAACTGTTAGGGCTCACCATTGACGATAAATTAACTTTCAACGAACATGTTGCGAGCACCTGTAAAAAAGCCATCAACATCTACAAGCAGCTAAGTAGGGCGGCCAAGGTTAGTTGGGGCCTCCATCCTGAAATCGTCCGCACAATTTACATAGCCGTAGTTGAGCCGATCGTAACTTATGCCGCGAGCGCCTGGGCTCCTGCTGCAAACAAATTAGGCGTCAAAAAGCATTTAAACGCACTACAGCGGGGATTTGCCCAAAAAATTTGTAAGGCGTATCGAACGGTCTCCCTGGATGCAGCGC